>PDLN01000011.1:181979-228074 GCA_003369635.1 Coleophoma crateriformis
AACTAAAAACTTATAGCCCCTTTATAATCTAGACGGATTATAAGAATTTAGAGTATTTTATAACTAAAAGGTAGTTATTAGAGCGATAGATTCGTTAGTACGAAATAATATCCCCCTTCTAGTTCTCCTTAGTTTATCAACCGGGATCCGAGGTAATTATACCGGACGCCTTATTACGGAGGGAACAAGACACGCTAGGGAAGGACGATAGGAAGTCTAGATTCCGGCGATTCCTAGACCCGGATACCGTTCAAAACTAGTCGGTATTAGAACGGAAACGGGAGGGGAAGCGGGAGGTAGTAGTAGCTACTACGTCTACTACGCTAGAGGAGCTAGTTAACGATTACTAAGCTACGGTCCCCGCCTCGTAACCTCCGGGATTACAAGGGCCGTTTCAGGAATAAGAGCTCAACGAGTTATAGACCGTTTTAGTATAAAAGGATAATCTTTACTAGGCCGTCCTCCGTGTAGTTAAGGCCGGAGCCCGGTCGATGCCTAGCGAAGTAAAGCTAAAAGTCTAGGTAAGCGACTATAGCGTAGACCTAAACGGACGCCTATACTACCGAGATAGGCTTTGGGTACTAGGAGCTCTTATATCGTCGGAAACCGACTATAAATTAATGGACTCCGACGTTAAGTAATACGATATACTAAGAACTAAGCTTATTTAGTCTATATACGATTCGTCGGTCTACGGCTACCTAGGCTAGGACTCTACCGCTTTTATTCTAGGACGTAACTTCTACTAGCTACTACAATCGAGATATATTAGGTAGTTTCTACGAAACTACGATCCCTGTAGGAGGAACAAAATATAAAGAGAATACAAACACGGACTCCTAAGACCCCTACCGGTCCCCGACTAGTTCTTTTAGGAGATCTCGATAGATTTTATAACTAACCTACTAAACTCGTAGGGAAATCGATACTTATAGGTAATCAAAGACCGGTTAAGTAAGTACGTAGTATTAGAAGCGATACCTAATATAAAAGCAAAGGAGTACGCCGAAAAGTTTATAGAGTACTAGGTTCGTTACTATAGTATACTACGAGTAATTATAAGCGATAGGGGTACTAACTAGACGAGTACGTTCTAGAGGACGTTCTATCGCCTAATAGGCGTATAACAGAGACTTAGCTCCGGATACTACCTACAAACCGACGGAGGCCCTAAACGACTAAACTAAGATATCTAGGTATATCTAAGGAACTTTATTAACTAAGAGTAATCTAACTAGAAACGGTGGCTTCCTACCGTATAACTTACGTTAAACGGGCGTTATCACGCGGGTCTAGGAATAAGCCCCTTCTTCGCGGTTCACGGATACGAAGCCCCGTTACCCGTCCCTTTAGAAGCGGAAACCGATAACGAACCCTTACTCCCCGCGAGCGAGAGGGCGAAGGAGTTCGTACGAAGAATAAGGATAATTACGGAACTATATTAAGCAAATATAGCGGAGACCGCCTAAAAGTAAAAGGAGAATACGAACAAATCTCGAATACTAGCTCCTATCTACCGAAAAGGTAATAAGGTATAGTTAGACCTACGTAACTACTAAACGAACCGCTTTAAAAGAAGTCTAGACTCGAGACACGTAAAGTACACGGTAGACGAAGTATTATTACCGGTCTCCGTTCGACTTTCTAGGATTCCTAGTAATATTTACCCGGTATTCTATACGGACCTACTTCGACTAGCGAGTAAGGATCCTCTACTAGGGTAGGAGTCCGACGATACGTAGCTAGAACCTATACTATTCGAATCGCACGAAGAATAGTAAGTCGAGAAGATACTATACGCTAGGACTAAGAGGAAAGGTAAAGGGAGAACTAGGGAAGTACTAGTAAAATAGTTAAGGTACTACGAGCTAATATAAGAACCCGTAGAGAATCTAGCGGATACCGCGGTGATAGACTAGTTCGAAGCCACTTATAGGGATATAAGGACTAACGACGGTCTAAGAACGTCTTAGGAGAAGTCGAAGACGAAGAGGAATAAGGTATAATTACGCGAATTCGTGGGTATTAAAGGGCGGAGTTAGTTATTTTAGGAAAGGAAAGCGAAAGAGAAGAGAGTTCTATTAAAGGAATCTAAAAAGAAAAAGAAACCTAAACGAAAACTAACGGATACCGCTATAAACCCCCCCCCCCCCTAACGAAACGAAACCGAAACTAATTATAGTACTAAGTACTTAAAACCAAGGTAGGCGCGATCCTACTAGTACTAAAAATAACGGTTACTAGATAAAAACAGGCGGGAAGAGCTTAAAAACTTACGTTTAACCTTATTAGGTAACTATATTTATAACGGTATTTATAACCTTAGCGGCTATAGGACTAAGCGGTTAGTACTAGAAAACGATCAGGGAGCGATAAGACTTACGCGGAGAGTAGACTAGCGGCCTAAAGCGGCTTTAAGGCTTTCTAGGCCTTAAGGGCCTTTACTAAGTTAACGTAGGTAACCGCGCTAAAGAACAACCGTTAGCTACCCGAAAACAGTCGGGATTAGTTAAGAAACTTATACATTAGCGTTAGTAGAACGAGTCTATACGGTATAAGTAATATATACTATTATAGGACTAAGGAGCGGTTAGCGACGTTTTTTAACCGGAGACCTAATAGAACTTATAGGTTTTCGTAGTTTTTACGCTTACGGGCGTAGTCCGTATAGGAGCGGGAATAGGAAGACTATATAAGTTAGCGAAACCCAATTAAAAGGGAGCGGACGCTAACTTATAGCTTAGTCCTAGTAATCTATACTAGATAGAGTATAACCGATATAGTAAATAATTAGGGTAGCTATCTAAACCTAGTTAATATCTTACGGAGGCCGACGATATTAGTAGGGGATATAGGGTTTCAAAAAACGTATAATACGGATTTTTGATATTATCTAAAGAAAAAGAAGAAAGGAACTAGATTAGAGCGTAAAGCGCTCTTATATACACGGGTATAATAAAGAAATTATAGTATCAAAGAAGTCGATAATACTAACGTCGACGAGAATAGAAATATAGATAATAGTAACGCTCCTAGTAGGAGAGCGACCGTTATATACTAGAACTAGACGTATTAACCAGGGAATACGTATAGCCTATTTAGTAACCTATTTGAAGGAAGTCGATAATAGGTTAGTACAAAGGCTAATAATACTAAAAAACTTATTCGTACCACGTACGTACCGAGCCGGATCCTAATATATTAACGACGGAGAACAGCCCGAGTAGGAGATAAAGCAATCGATTCGCCGGATTCGGAAGACAATAATATAAAAGAACCTACAATAGAAACGCCTTCTACGTACGACGAATATAACAAGTCGGAACCCGACAATTATATTTCGGAACGAGTACTATACGTAAGACAGGATACACTAGCGAAGGACTATAGGTCGGACGAGGGATTCAGGGGATTCAGAGCCGCACTACGCTTAAATTGCAGCGGCTCCCTCTACAGAACGAGCGGGAGGAGGGGAGTAATGTAAGGGTCGGGCCCTGGGTATTAAGCGTAGGATGCACCTACGCTTGGGTAACCGTACGCTTATGTAATCGCACGTGATTACAAGCCACGCTATCCTTAAGTCATTAGTAGGGTAGACGTCCGCTCCTTATATAACGGAGTCCGAGTAGATAGTTACTCCCTCCTCATCGAACGTATTAAATACTACCACCTAGTCACTGTGTATACGTGCTCCCCCGTGACACGATGGCTTTATAAGTATTGTTTAGTACTATTATAAGGTTTTACGTGACTTCTAGAAGGCTACTTGTTTTAAGCTCTAGTTTTAATAGTAAGGTGGTAGTGGTTTAGGCTTCGTTGTATTCTTTGATAGGTAGTAGAGATTAGGGTTTAGTTAAACTCGAGTCTTTCGATTATCTAGATATATAGAGGTTAAAGATTTATATCTAATTAGCTTAGGAGTTACTAGGAGTTACTAGGAGTTACTAGGAGTTAACGAGAGGTACGGATTACTAAGTGATAGAGACTAAGGTTTAGATAAACTCGAGTCTTTCGATCTATCTATACTAAGATAATAAGCTAATAGGACGTCTAGAAACCTATTCTAAGGTAAGTCTTGATAGTAGGTAGGTTATACTAATTAAGATCTCTAACTCTACGAGAGCTATAACTTAATACTATAAGTAAGCGCTTTAGTATAGGATATAAGAGTTTTAAAGTTATCTTATAGATCGAGATAGATATATTAAAGTTATATTAAAGGAAAATAAATAGCCTAAAAGTTTATAAAGGTTAATAGTACAAACCTAGTATTATTACTCGAATCTATAATAAATAGATTAGTATCTAACTTAGTACTTATATCTAGGTATAATTCCTCTATATCCTTATTAGTAATAACCTCTATAGATCCGTTATCTAGGTATATAGTAGGATAGATATATTAGTAAGCCGAGTTAGTATTCTTTATATAAAACCGATTAAACTATTTTACCTTCTCTATTAATTTAAATATACTAGCTAATATAATATCCTCTAACTCAAATATCTCGTTGGTCTTTAGGAGAAGAGAGTTAGGCCGAGGAGCTAATAACTCCCCTATAAATAGATTCCTTATAAGGGTAAAGATATCGAGTAAAGTAGACGCTATAGTATAAGAATTAGACGTTTTCTCTCTAAAGGTATTCTTAATATTCTCTCGTAGTCCACGGATCTAAGTATTAGTTAAACAAACCCGATCAAATATAATATCGGTATTGTACGTAGAGTTCTTATAATACTTTATCTTAATCTTATAGCTACCGTTAAGGTACTCTAATCCAAGATCTATAGGCTTATATATATTTACTCTACTAGGCTAATTAACAAGTCTAGAGGCTAGGATAGCGTATTAGAGTTCTAGCGTATTAACTAACGAGAGATTCTACCTATAGAATAATATTTTATACGTATAATTAAACTAGCTTACCCTAAGAAAGTAGATAATCAAAGGATTTACTACTCGTCGTAATAAGCTAATATCTCTGTACTTAACTACGTACCTAACTATTAGGAAAAGCTTAATCTCTTAGAGTATACGATATATAGTCTTAAATTCGATATTAGAATATCTAGTTCCGTTCTAGGTATCTAAAGTAAAGGTATAATATCGAATATCCTTAACTAACTAGTCAAATTAGACTATAGAAAGCTTTATAATAAACTTATCGATATTCTCGGGCCGCTCTAAAAGGATTAGATTAAGAGTACTAGGTATATAACCTCTTCGTTATATTACTATATAGAATAATACTAATATACGTAACGTAAAGCTTTGTAGAACGAGTAGCTCGATAATATAATACTTTATATTCTCCTGGTTACCTAAGCTCCGACCCTAAAGAGCTATATCGGCTTGTAGACAATAGTAAGCGTCCTACGATTAATATATAGACGACTAGTATATACGAATAATTATATTTAATAAGTTTATCTAGATATAGAACTACGCCGGAAGTCCTAGTAGCTAATTACGTCGATTATATAGCCTTGTAGTATAAGTTTACTTGGCCTTGACTATTCTAATATAATAGGCTATTAACTAATTACTATATACTAGCTATAATCGTTGTTTGAAGTTATCTGGCTCCTAGCTATTCGGGTTATCCGGTGAATATAGTCGGAGTTACTCTAAGAAGATATTTTTATATATAGTATACGTTTTAGATATAGTACCTTCGTTTTTAGGAATTACTCTTAGTTACTAAAAGCGAGTCTTATTAGGTTAAAGTTTTTGTATAACTAGTATACACGGATAGCTTTTAGACCTTATAAATATTATATTAATAGAAGTAGAATATATCCGCTTGATAGTATTTAATATTAGGCTTCGATTAATCTAGAGTCTAATATCGTTATTATCTATTCTAGAAATCGTAGGTAAGGTAAATATATCCTTGATTTATAAAGGAATTAAAGGATTATATATATCTTAACTTAAACCTATTACTAGTATCTTAGGGTATAAGACGATTATAGTAGTTGTTATAGCCTCTATCTTTAACTTATAACTAAGAATTTCGTTTTATTTAGGATCCTTGAAATTAATATTATCGTATATAATAATAGCCTATAGGTAATTAATAAGTTCCTTAATAATTCTCTACTTAGGTTAGCTAGATCCTTTTATTTTATTAGTTAAGGAGTTAATAGGAGTTAAAAGGAGTTAATATAAAGGCTAGATTAATAGAATCGATAGATTATTAAACTATAGAATATAAACGAGTCTATAAATTATAGCTCCTAATTAGATTAAGAGTTAATAGGAGTTTAAAGGAGTTTAAAGGAGTTTAAATAGGTTAATATTAACTAACCTTTATATTCTACGTAACCTAAGCTATCTTTCTATTCGCTCGATAGTAGCTATAATATATACTAAGGCCCGAGAGGACCTTAATTACACGTCTTTTAATACCTAATCTTAACAAGTATATATCTATTATCGACGAGAAGTAATTTAACTACGACCTTACTCTTAAATAATAGACTATACTAGTTATTATAAATAGACGCTTGTCCTACGCGTTACTACGTATACGATTATAGCTATTCTAATATACCCGCTAGTTTTATAATATACTCTATAGTAGACAATTCTATATCGGTATAACCCTAGTAATCGTACGTTATATATTATTATAGTTTATACTTACTAAGTCTATTGTATAATCGAATTATCTAAAGTAAGTTATCTAAACTAGTACCCCTAGTTTATACTATACTATATTAGTAATAAGTACCTCCTTATATATACCTTGTAGACTTAGTAATATAATAGATATAATTAAGGCCTTACGTCGTTGCCTAGTAGAGTAATACTTCGTATAGTTAACTACTACCGGATAACGGTAGTTATTATACTCCTAGACCTAGTATTTTAGGAACTATAGTAACGACTACCGAAGACGCCTTAATATATCGACTATAACCTATAGTTTTTCCTATGTAGATATTCGTTGGTTACTGTCTATATCCCTTATATCCTTATCGCTATCAACGTCGTTCTCGGCGTTAAATCCGCTATCGTCCGTTTAAAGCGGATAGCTACGACTCGAACTAGGGAGGATATCGCTCGGTAGTAGACTCGATAGAGGGCTCGAAATAGGTAGTAGTTCGTATATAGGTAGTATACTCGGCTAAGGAGTCGCTAAAGGTAGTAATTTATTAATAGGTAGTAGACTTAATAGAGGACTTGACGAAGGTAGACTAGGATTTAGGCTTAACATAGCTATATCTAGCGTTAAAAACTAGCGCCTACCTATAGGTATAGCTAGCTCTATTACGGATTAGGAGGATAGAGAATTCAAAGGGCTATCGAATAATAGTATTAGGAAGGATTTCTAATACGATAAAGTAGATAAAGTATATCTCTGAATTTGACGTGTTAAAATAATGTCTATTACGATGGATTCTACCAAAGTCGTACTAAATGTCCTTAGACTCTAGTTGAAGAATTGCCTTCTGTGACCTGTGATTGGCTTAGGAGTTCAAGTGGACCCGAAGGGTCCACCTGTAATCACGATTTTGAATTACGATAAACCGAGGCTTCTGATTGGCTAAGGAGTTGCAAGGAGTTCCAAGGAGTTGGTCACGTGAAGGCTAGGCCAACCGAAGGTTGGCCTTATTCTTCAATCTAGGGTCTGATTCATGAGATAAGGTTTACCCTTTTTTTTTTTTTCCTCTCACGTGCTCGGCCTCGGTCGGGAAAACAACACCGAGGCCGGGCGTTGAACCTGTCGTGACTTTGTACTACGTCCATCAGTCTCTCAACACGCATAATGAAACTCGATTAACAGTTTTTCATGCCTGCAAAATGGCAGATACCGAAGCCTCAATGCAGGCTCTGGACAATTCACGAAAGATACGCTCGTGTATGATGTGTCACCAAAGGAAGATTCGATGTGACAAGAGATCTCCATGTTCAAATTGTGCTCGAGGAGACCTTCTTTGCTGTTATCCTGGGCCGGACCAGAATCGTCGGCGAGCAACGCGAACGACAATCTCTGATGTTGCTTCTCGTCTGGCGCGATTAGAAAGGACAATCGTTGCGATGTCTACAGATACGGGTGCGCCGCCGACCACTGATCCAAAGTCAGAAACTGCCACACCAAACGAAGAACTTGATAATCCGCCGCAAGACGACGATTCTACCAAGGATGAGGCGTCAATAAACAAGTCACAGTCTGTAGAAACGCCCCCGGCAGAGGAGCTTCTAGTACGAGATGGAATATCGACTCATTATGTCAACGAGATGTTTCTCTCTCGAATTCTAGATGAAGTGAGTGTTTTGTCAACAGCAAGTAATTGAGCGCTGACTCATCCTGCACAGGAAAGGGAACTGCGCGTGGCAATGGGCTCGCCCAGTGCTGAGAGTAGCCATCCAGAAAACTCGCTTTCCGTACAACTGGGCGGGATCTTCTCCAGTTTCAGAGAACCTGGTCCTAGCGCTGCGAGTCTCCATCCATCTCGTTGGCATACCGTGCAGTTGTGGCAGGTTTTTGTTGCTAACGTCGATAATATTGCGAAGGTAAGCTGGACCGTATTCGGTTACCAATTCCAATTAACTTATGTTTAATTTATTACTGTTCATTAGGTGGTGCATATCCCCACAATGCAAACGGCACTGTTCGCAGCCATCGGCAACCCTGGTAGTGCCGCTGCAGATCTGAACGCGCTCATGTTTAGCATTTACTTTGCTGCAACAACAAGTCTGTCATCAGCGGCTGCTGCAACGCTTCTTGGCCAGGCCAGAGGAGTCGCTTTACAGAAATTCAAACAAGGAATAGAAGAGTCACTTGCGGCGGCGAATTTATTAGAAACCCCTACTTTCAAATCCCTGCAAGCATTATCGCTTTACCTTGTCAGTTCTTCCTGAGCTCCGTCTTTTGATGTCTAGAACATAGTTAACCGTCCTTGCAGTCCTGCCTTCGTGCTTACAATGGCGGCAAAGCGGGATGGTCACTTAACGGGTTAGCTTTACGATCTGCACAGTCCATTGGGCTCCATAGAGACCCAGATAACTTTGCTCTGAAACCGTTCGAATCAGAGATGCGTCGTCGATTGTGGTGGCATCTTCGAACATCAGACGCTAGAGCAGCAGAAGATCATGGAATTGCTCTGGGTAGTTTTCACGACAACTCGGATACTCGCATCCCATTGAACCTTAATGATAGTGATCTCACTCCTCAGATGCAAGAACTACCAAAACCAAGGGAAGGATGGACTGAAATGACATTCCCGCTGGTCACAATCGAGGCGAGCCGTGTCCTTCAACAGATTTATCGTATGCCATCGGGATCTGCAGCAAATAACAAGGCAGAATGCCAAAAGATGATGAGCGAGATGAAGGCACGACTCGAGAACCTATACTTACAGAATTGTGATCCGAACATTCCGTTGCAAAGGGCTACAAAATTGCTTGGACGAATGTTGATATCAAAGATGGATTTTATCATCCAACAGCAGTGGCATAGTGGGCCTTTCAAGGATGACTCGTCGCGAGCGAACGAAAGCGCTTTGATTGCTGCTATCGCCAGTCTCGACAAAACCTTGCAGCTACAAACTGATGAGCTTCTCCACGGAGGCCAATGGATGTTTCAAACCTATACCCAATATCACCTCCTAAGCTTCATACTCTTTTATCTCTGCCTGAAGCCACAATGCCCTGCGGTAGAGGAGGCTTGGCGTGTTGTTAATTCAACCTTTGTAGTTGTCGAAGAGCTCAACAATCACTGTGAACACGGTCCAAAGTGGGCCATCATGCAAGCACTTCGAGCGCGAGCCCTTCGAGCTCGGCATGCCAGCGGAAACGCAAACAACGAACAAGACAACGATACATCACCTTCAGCAGAGACAAGCAACTCGGTGGAGAATTTCCCAGCCGATGATGCTTTTGCCAACGATATTATGAATTGGGACATCAATGCCATGGACTTTTCTGACTGGAATAATGTCGCCCAGAGTTATGAGATTCAACATTTCGACAACTAGCTATCGCTTGGGGAAGGCGCCATAGCACAAGACTTGACATCAAGACTGTGCATGTCCTCTAACTTGAAGTTCTATATTAAGCTGCAGGGCCTAGTCGAGAGCAGATGTAAGAAAATTGTGGCGGCGAGACCAAGGCATGCCAGCATTTTGCTGTGCTCAATCACCAACAAGAACAACGCCGCGTTAATTTCTCCTAAAGCTTTCTTTCACTTTACTCCAAAGAGGTTGCGAATGCTATACCGACCTCGAGGTCTCCAAAAGAGGAGAGAATAAACCCATACCTCTTTGCACAATGCTTATACCTTGCGATTTCCCAGGAAGTCTGAGTGGGATTCATGTCTCAAGATAGACGGGATACATATGCCGATCCGGAACAGGTTTCTTTTATCAAAGCCCTCCTTTGGATGTTGTTGAGAGAATAGGGATGAGCCACGCCACCAGAACGCATGGATTTGCGAGAAAGCTATGGCGCTGGCATTCTTCGAGGGTTTATTTGCCATCCCTCAGTTATTTGATTCGCGGTATCGAAGTTGGGCAATCAAATTTCGAAGAGACTCCGCAAGATACTACTGGGTAAAACTCGTCCTCCTAGGACCATGGTCTCACTAATATTTCTGATGAAATCTTTCTGCAGCCATCGGTAACTTCTAGTCAATTCAACAGAGTTTACCGTGTCAATTACAACGGGAACAGTGCTGAGACAGTCACAAAAATGGGCAAGGTGGTTGCTGAAGAGCTCGTATAGAATTGGTATTTGAAATCAATGTCAAAGTTTCGGCCTTGAAATCAAAGCATTCTGCATGTCAAAAAAGCCATGCCATGACCCAAGAAATGTCTAAACTGTAGAAGATAAAGTCTCGAGCTTCATTGCTATATATCCTTTCTATGCGATATGCTCAAGTAGAAAATAAGTAGCCAGGTATAAGCTACTTACTGTTTGTTTTTGTCGATCTCCGCACTATAAATAGATTTGTCCGGGTAGATCAGGGGCTTAGCGCTGGTGGTGCCTCAGGGTAAACATTAACCCGAGGGCGAAGCTGGTGTTTACGATCTTAACCTGAAGCTATCAACATAAAATTGTACCATTACTCACACTGTTATCTCATTCTATACATAAACATCTCCCGAATCCCCAGCTGCAGCTATGGCCTCGCTCTACCAGCCTCTGCGCGCCGAAGATGAACAATCTGAGCACATTTCTCACGAAGACGATTCGAGTGATATCCTGGAAGACGATATGCGAAGAAAGACAAGAGATCCGCTATATGTCCTAATACTATACGGCATTTCATTTCTTGTATCAATTGGGGGTCTAGGAGCTGCGATCGCAGGCTATAGCATCGTTATTACCAGCCCATTCGACGAGGACAGCAAGAAAATGGAGGAGGATAGTTATGAGACGTACTTCTGGGGCATGCAGAGTGTTGTCATCTTGGTGTGTTTGTCTCCTTCTCCTGTCGATAGTAATCCGAATCTGACATAAAGCTCTACAAGCTCACAATAAATATCTTCTGGACCGGCCTCAACTTTTCCCTTGCGCTCAAAGCCAAACAGAATCATCTGTGGTTTTTGAACATGATATACGATTTTCTGATGTGGGCCACTCTTATCGCCTTCGGAGTTCTGAACATGGTGGAGATGCTTTGGGATCGCAGATTATGTGATGGATGGGACGATAGCGAGATGTACAATAAATGTGATATCGCCATGTTCCGCCTGCTCGTTGTTGAAATGGTCGCCGTAAACCTTGGGCTCTTGGCAGCGTGAGTAGATCCTCTACGCTGTTGCAAAATCATGGAAGTTTGACACTAATTTTTAATACAGAGTTCTCCATTTCATACTCCTCGTTGCGAGATGCTGTACGCAAGGACGCCGGAATACTGAAACAATCTCGTTGCACCTACGAAGACGTGTCCAGGAAGAAGAGCAGCTTCTTCTCAGCTTAATGGAGAGGCGGAGGCAATTGATCAGAGAAAATCAGGCGCTTGAAGCTAGGAGACTCCGGGTTGACAGGGACCTACCTCCTCTTCCAACAGAGGGGAACGATTTTGGCATATTCCACGAGAATTCTAGGGAAGCAAATGGAGAGCAACATGACGTTAATCTCATTGATGTTTCAGATGTTCAAACCCATGTCGTAGAAGAAACATATGATCCTGCTGCTATACACTCAGATACACAGGCTCCAGCAGAGGATGAGTCTCAGCAAACACTTTAATGACATGATCGGCTTTTCTCTCTTATCAACCCTATTGTCAACCTACGACCTTAGGAATATACTGAATTCTGGCACTTCAACCTCCTCGTCTAGTCGTCTTCTTAGGCTCAGCGACATTTATCGCGCGCCCAGATATTATCGGAATAATAGCCAGTCTGTGCTATCAATGGTACCTCGGAGCCTTAGGACTCTCGCGATTGTACTGTCTTATCAGTATCGGCAACAATAAGTCATCAGATTGTGAAGCAGATCTGATGCTTGCAATATAGTGGCCCTGCTCATTTGGATAGCTTTCGCTACCATTTCATCAGATCGTTGAAAGAAGGTCAGCCTACCACTCCGACTGTGATCCATGACATTTCAAGGCTTCATTCACATTCCACATTGCAAAGTATTCTAGTGAGGGAATAGGAGACCTTCATCACAAAATCTGTCTGCATCGTAGGTCAATTTCAATAAACTGGAGAGTCTAGTGGCTGGAAACAGCCTACTGCTATGCGTCATGATCAGCTAGCTTTATCAAGAATGAAACCGAATTGTGCATGGCGATGAAAATGGATTCTTAGCCTATGGGATTGACACCCTTTTCCTACTATCGCATTGAAAGAGGGTCGAAACACTAACCACAGTGAGGATGCAAAGTCTCAATAAGGCCATATATAAGCCTCTTCCTTGAAATCCGACGGGACAATCTATGCAGTCATTCTCCTCGCTCCCAAAATTAACGGCGCATTTCAATGGTCGCCAAGTCTTGGTAGCCAAGCCCTGCAAAGTTCCTATTTGCGCATATTCACGATCATTTCTCGAGCTCTCCCGTCTTCGTGTTGTCAAGACTCGGCACTCAAAGAATTGACCAAGTATGACGAGCCCAAGGAATTCAGTCTTGGTACTGGCTATCAACTAACTAAAAGTGACGTGCGAAGAAAGGGCAAATAGCTGCACAAGACATTCCTGTGATGAGTTCACCGGATTTGCTCTCGTGGTTGGGCGTGGAGGCGAGATGCCGAGAGCCAAGCTGCTTGGTCTCTGGGCGACAAGATCTCGTCCGAGGCGGAGCAGGCAAAGCATCTCCCAACACAGAGATGAGCTTAGTTATTTATGATCTCTCGTGTTCATACTTATTACTTGTTCTCCTTGCTTCTGCCATCGTTTAAACCAATTTGCAATTCCTACAAACCTAACTGTATCTCTTCATTCGTTCAGAGAGTATTTAGCAGTTTATTTTCCTTTGCATTGTATTAAACACTTTATACCTTTTATATCCTCCTTTGACTTTGGTTGAACAACACATTTCAAATGAAGACCGCAGCAGTTTTCGCAGCTCTTGCTGCGACAGTGGGCGCGTTGGCGACAAGAACAGAGAGCTTGAGCCCAAGACAAGCGACAACTGGAGATTTACCAATTGTGACAGTACGAGGAAACGGTGAGCTCTATTCGATCGTTGTCCGAGAGAATGCGGTACTGATTTGATGTAGCATTCTTCGCCGGCCAAGAGCGGTTTTATATTCGGGGTGTGGCTTACCAACCGGGAGGAGCAGCTGTAAGTCTATCGTCCTACAAAATTACTCTACTCCATATTCTAACGATGCTGTCTATAAAGGACGCTGCAGATCCCCTCGTGGACATTCCCTCACTTACCCGGGATGTTGCAAACTTCAAAAGACTCGGAATCAACACCATCCGCGTCTACACAGTCGACAACTCTGCCAACCACGATGAAGGCATGAAGCTTCTTGCTGATGCCGGTATCTATCTGGCTCTTGATGCCAATACTCCGGCCTTTTCCTTAAATCGTGCCGACAACGCGTCCCTCTATCTATCCTACAATGAGAAATATCTGCAGAGTCTCTTCGCCACCATCGACAGCTTTCAAGGGTATAGCAATCTGCTTCTGATGATTAATGGCAACGAGGTCATTAATGAGCGTAACAACACTATTGCTGCACCGTACATCAAGGCTGTTGCACGTGACATGAAGAATTACATCGCTAACAGAGGATATCGGCCAATCCCCGTTGGATATGCCGCCGCGGATGTTGCTGAGAACATTGTCCCGCAGCTAGAATACTTTGGTATGTGGCAATCAAAACCCGATGTCCTG
This sequence comes from Coleophoma crateriformis, assembly GCA_003369635.1. Taxonomy (NCBI): domain Eukaryota; kingdom Fungi; phylum Ascomycota; class Leotiomycetes; order Helotiales; family Dermateaceae; genus Coleophoma; species Coleophoma crateriformis. Next base: position 196,286 of record PDLN01000011.1, read on the forward strand.
AGTTCTGTACAAGACTGTCTTCTAACAATGCAATAATAGATTGTGGACCAGATGGAGTTCGAGGAGACTTTTTCGCCCTCAACGACTACTCTTGGTGTGATCCATCTTCTTTCACAGTCTCAGGCTGGGATCAGAAGGTGAAGAGATATAGCAACTACGGTGCACCAATCTTGTACGTATCCTTCAGGTTTGTGCTCGTGACTAGCTGACATCCATAGCATGGCTGAATTTGGATGCATTACCAATACTCGTGAATGGGGCGAGATTGCAGCTCTATACTCCTCCAATATGACCAGCGTCTACTCAGGAGGCTTGGCCTATGAGTATTCAGTCGAGGCGAATGGTTATGGCCTCGTTGACAACGTCAATGGCGTCAGTACACCCAATGCCGACTTTGAACGTCTGCTCGCAGCGTACGAGGCGACGCCCAACCCGAGCGGAGGTGGAGGCTATACCGAGAATACCTCGGCGTCGGCGTGCCCAGCCGCATCTGATGATTGGCAAGTGGAAACTCTGCTCCTTCCATCCATGCCGTCTGGTGCAGAGACTTTCATGGAGAACGGCGCTGGTCCCGGTCCTGGCCTCGGTGATGTAACTCCATCGCAATATGGCGGCGAGACTTACTCGGAGAGCCAGATTGAAATGGATGGTGCTTTGCCCACAGGAACCGTTAGCAGTGGTCGCACCGGAGGATCGACCTCTGGATCGTCATCCTCCTCGTCGTCTTCGGCTGCAGGAAGCGCCGCTGCCGGTCGCCTTGCTCCAGATGTTGTATTCTTATTACCCATCACTATTGCCCTCATTGGCGTTCTTGCTGGAATGGGCTTGATCTTCTAGTTTATTGTGCTGTCAATATTCTATTTCTGACAGGCTCCTTGCTGGAATAGGCTTGATCTTCTAGAATTTTTCTATACCCGTCAATAATTCTATTTCTGACAGGCTCCTTGCTGGAATGGGCTTGATCTTCTAGAATCTCTCTGTACTCTCAATAATTCTATTTCTGACAGGCTCCGTAGTCAATCAGAAGTTTGCTCGCTTGGCTGTGAAATCAATAGACTAGGCTTAGCGTGGGCGTTGCACTTGTCCCAACCCATATGGCATGATACAAAGGCTTTCACGTCACCTGCTGTGCTGCTCTGCTGCTCTGGACTTGTGAACTCTGGTATCAGGCCACCTCCTGCGCTGCCCGGCTCGACTTCCCTCCTTACCATGTGCTTGGACAATGGGGACTGACGATTAGTCTAAGCGAACCCCCCTCCCCTGAACCACACCTTGACCATTTCTGTCTGCGCCAGGTGCCCGGTACCGAAAGTGCAACCCTTGCCGTGGGACGCCTGACGTTCGCGCTTACCAGTCTTGGGCTCGCAAATGATGTGCAGTGTACATCCCGATGTCCCTCTGCCGTTCTCTCCTAGGATCGTCAAGCACGTCCGTTAGCGTGGATTTCCCTAAAAGTCACGCTCACAAACAAAAGTCACTCCAACGGAAAAAAAGTTTAAAAGTTATTTCTTAAAGTTTTCTTATTTTTCTGGATATTTTGAAATGAAAATGGGGTACGTGTGAGTGAAATTGTGTACAAGTGAAACTGTGTACAATTGAAAGTATGCGCGAGCGGAAAGGTATCTGAAATGAAAAACGTGCGTGATAGCATCTTTTATCGTAGATGGTTATCCGTCGCACTCATAATAGCGCTGCAAAATTATATCCTCTAATTTCTCCCAAAAGTCTTCCTTGCTCGCCGGTCGTCCTCCGGTACGGCAAGTCGCGCAGAATAGTAACGAACGTCCGAGCAGTGCGGCTCATAACAAATCTAAACGGTATTCGTGCTCCTGGCCGTATGTCCCTTATAATTCGGGTGACATTTCATGGCACTTGGCCAAGGGCAGAAGGTAAAGAGTGATGAGCCAAAGGCACCACAGCTTGAATGTCTGTCGGTCCGGACCAACACCGTGCAACATCAATGTCCGCCCGGCGATCACCATACTCAGAGCGCACGGGACGAGGCAGCCGATCGAGGCAACCTGCCAAAAGAGACAAGCAACCAGGGAGATGCCTAGAATGGAAAAGGCGTTCCACCATCGCGTGCGTTCTTCTCCGAAAATAATCGGTAATGTCTTTCGTCCGCGCAGTCGATCACCCGGCTGATCCTCCATATCTTGGAATTGAATCGTGCACGTTATGGCCAGCACCACAATCCCCAACCACTGGTAGGCCGTGCTGTTGAGGGTATAGTTGGGGAATCCACACGCGACCTGGGTCGCTCCAGCCCCGAAGGCCGCGAAACCCAGCGCGTTCAAGAAGTGTCGAACTAAGAAGTTCTCGTCACCGGCGCCGAGATCGTTGTAGATCCACGTCAACACCATTATCGCGATGCATTCATCACGTCCCCCGAGCAGCCACGAGGCTGCCAGCACAATTGGGATGGAAATCAGAAGGAGATGGCGAGCTTGGGTGGCGGTCAGTCGTCCGGATGGGATGGCTCGCCAGGGCTTGTTGATGGAATCTTCCAAGATGGAATCGGGTAACCGCTGGTTGGCCAGGTTGAACAACCAGAGATTCATCCATGCCCATAAGATGGCTTTCGGTAATCGCAGCAGAATATCGATCGGTGACGGCGTCGGAGCGGTCGTGAGGAGTGGTCCCGAGATGGTATTGACCAAGGCGAACGTTGTTGCAGGAAGGACGGTTGTTTTGATATCACTCTTGGTGACGATATAAGCCGTCTTCATATGGTACAAGATAGAGCTTCGCAGACTCTATACCCGGCATTTGCTTAGCCATGTCCACAGCATGCCACACATGATTTGGGGCCCATACCTCTTTGGCCAGCGTGGACTCTTCAATGTATATCTTCTCCATATCTGCACTGATTCAAGATTGCTCTCACATAGCGGGACACTCTACAGCTGGTACGAGTTTGTGACGTTGAGTGAAGGAAGATGATTGACAGAGCCGCGAGGCACGGCTTGCTTATACCAAAAGTCGCGTCTAAAAACGGAGTCGGACACCGGTAAAAGAAAGCTACCATTGTTGTCGTGGACCGTCCACTCCCAGAACATTACCCAACTATCGAATGTGTTACGGACGAACAAAATGAGCGACGCTCAGCCACCCACAGACAAACGGGTACTAGGCGAGGAGCGATGTTCATTCGCCAGTGCCCAACCCATCCTCGTTCCCCACGCCGTTCACCAGAGGCCGGCACTTGTTCAGCTCAATCCCAATCTCAATCTCAATCGCCGTCCTGGGTTTCCATCATCTGCCCATCCACAGAACGATCTCATTCCTCGAGCGTGATCCGGAAAGAAACGATGACAAAGACGAGGAAAAGGGCGACCCGTCCAGGCCCTCCGCTCCACCCCCATCCAAAGATTCGCCCCAACGCAAGTGATGGTAAGTTATGCCCTAAATCAGAGCTCCAAGAGATTGGGACTGGGTCAGGGGCATTCAGCCCGGCGCTGGTGATATTTCCATTGGATCAGGGGCTGTCTAGCGCTACCGGGCGTTTTCGTACGGCCTAAGAATCGGGGGGACACCAACCAGCGGAGAGACCTGCTGGAATTGCAGTGCGTGGCGAACCTGCCTTCCCGGCAGACTCGTCCTGGGGTGCACGTTCTCCAGCACCGCACCACCCCACGGCGGCACCGACCTCGCCGTATCGTCTGATGTCGCATGCCATCATACATATACATACCGCCCGCATCCTGGGTTTCATGCGACGCTCAGTTCTGTGCGACGCTCCGTCCGGTCTTCAGATGATGTTGGCCCTTTGCTCCCTCGATCCGATCGGCGGCAATAGTCCTGCTGCGTCCCGGCCATGATGACCCTTCGACTCAGTTGGCGTCCCAGAGAGAGGAAACGATGGAACCTCGCCAGCCCTTAACAATGGCGAAGATAGCGCACCAGAGAAAAAAACGTGGTCGCCGTGCTATCTACCGGAGCATGAACGACCATTGTCGCCTGATACTGCGTGAACAATCGGGCTGGTCGTGGCCTAGATGAACCAGATGGCTCTGGGCGCACGCGATGATGCCCCTCCTCGCGACGTGGGCGCTGGGCGACGATTCTGATTGACTGGGCGGAAGCAGCTGCTTCCTGACCTCCACCAGGCTAGCATAGGGCAACTAGTGGACGAGGGGGGGGAGGAAGATCCTTTAATCCACGAATTCTCCTCTTTGTGCCCGGCGGCGGCCCCTGAACTGGGCGCATCCAAAATAGTTTTGCCCCCCGTGGCTTTGGCCTACGGAGCGTGCTGAGGATGCTGAGCCGCTGGGAGCTCGCTAGCGGCGATCTATCAGGGTTGGCGGTGACTTAGTCCCCGACTATGAGCTGCCACCCAAGCTCAGCTCTGCACCCTTTGCTGGTACTGGGCCGAACTCTCCGCATGGTTTTGCAGCCCGTTGCCTCGGAGTATTCTAGCCCTTGTGCTCCATGGCGCTCATAGCGCGAGACCTCACCCCACGAAGGCTAATCGCCCGTCCTGGTGGTCCACGCCGGGAAGTGCGCGCAGTATTGGATCGCTGAGCGATGCTATGCCTCTGCAGCAGAGCAATTTCGTTATAATGGGCCAGACATCGCACCGACCTTCTCGTTGCACTCTCCCATTCTCATCATATCCAGCTCCTTCCCATCCCAGTTCAGTTTCATAGAACTTGAGCTCCGTTCACTTCTTGTCACTGACCAACCATGATGGATACCCTTCAGCCGGCCTGTTACGGGGTTGCGTCTTTCTTCTTCGCCTTGTCATCGATCAGTATATGTCTTCGTTTATATTCTCGGGGATTCGTACTGAAGAGTCTTGGGTGGGATGACTGGTGCATGTTCACTATCTTTGTATGCGGCCCTCCATTCACTCATTGCGCAGGCCGCGTAGCTAACCCTTCCCAGTTTTTCAACTGCGGCCAACAAGCCATTCTTTATTATTTTCTCCACTTCGGAGGCGGATTGTATGTCAACCAGTTCGGAAAGATTTACCAACCTTCCAGTGCTAATCCCCTGCAGACACACGGAGGCGGTTCTTACTGCTCACCCAGAATGGATGGAGAAACTAGTCTTCGTAAGTATAACGTGACCTCCACTCTGTTAGTGTTCTTTCCTAACCGCACAACTACAGGCTCTCTTCGCTGAAGAAATTTACTATGTTTGGATGCACTTTATCATTAAGATGGCCTTCCTGCTTTTTTACCTTCGATTTGCAACCAAAACCTTCCGCAAGCTTGTCTATTGCACCATTGGGCTGAACGTGGTCTTCACTTTGATTCAATGGCTGCTCTACTGCTTGCAGTGTTTCCCACTGGACGCGTTTTTCCACAAGGCAAATCACCCCGGCGCCAAGTGTCTTAGCAACAAGATTCTAGCTTTCGTGCCTGCAGCACTGGTAAGCACTCTTTTCTACCAATCCCTCTCCGAGCGACCCTAACATAAAACAGAGCATCTGCACCGATATTGTCATCGTTGTCCTTCCCATCCGTCCGCTCTGGACTCTCCAGGCCACTCTCCGCAAGCGTCTGGAGCTGATCAGCATCGTCTGTATTGGAGGTATCGTCGTGATCATTTCCATTCTCCGTCTTCTGGTTCTCTTGGAGTTCCAAAAGTTCACCGACTTCACCTGGTCGCTGGGCAAAATCATCATCATCTCTTGCGTTGAGCTCGAAACTGCCATCATCGCTGCGAACGCGCCATCCCTCAAGATTTTCTTCGCGCACATCTTTCGTTCAAGAACCGTTAGCAGCAGCAATGACTCTCAGAATGGTTCTTTCGGTCTCTCCCAGATGAAGCGCGGAAATGGCCGCACCGGATATGCTTTTGATGTCAGTGGAAACTTCTCGCGACCCAAGGGTGCTGGAAGGAGGGATACAGTGGTGGTCTTCAACGACGACAGCTCGGAGGAGGGTCTCACCCGGGAGATTTTGAAGGATCGCATCGTCGTTACCTCGGAGGTTGGTATTGAGACTCGTGACGCAAGAAGCTCTCGAGGAGATCTCGTACATGATCGATTTGGAGAAGTTTAGTCTTTGGAAGGAATTTGAACTGGCGTCAATTCTGGATAGGTGTTTGGAGTTGGTGTACGGATATTTCTCTTTGGTGGCATGTCTTTTCGGATCCCATGTACAAATACCTTTTACTTTTGATCGCAAGTCGGTCCATATACCACATATATTATAGCCTTTACCTCATCCCATGACTTAGACCATGTCGCCGTGATTCCTGCTATGGATCTTACATTTATTGTTCTCCCCGTCAGATTCTTAAGACCTCGATCAAAGCCGTAGAAACAGCGGACTTTTACTTCTATATCAGCTTTCGCCTGTGCAGCTGTGGCTCTTGGGAAGCCATCTGGGAGACTCTATCAGTCGTTGTACTCATGGCCCTACTTGTTATACTAGTCCGGTCCGGTTCACCAGACTAAAATATCACTAGGAAATACCTTACAAATGCGATAGCGGTACTAAACTCCATATGATATTGACTATAGATTTACCTCTACGCTCTGAAAGTACGATGGCAGTTACGAGAAACCTGATCTTGAGTGAAGGTGGCCATCCTATTCTAGGCCTCTATTCGCAAACATACCATGAGGAAGCTCGTGTCAGGCGCAACGACTCAGCGACTTAGCGAACCCCTCCTTCCGCAATCTGCCCTCTCACAATTCGTTCCGAGAATTACACTGTTATACCGCCCCATGCCTCGATGGAACGCGCTGGATGGCCGTTAACTGACTTGCTTTGGATTAGTATGCCGGCAAGTACTGCACTGGCACAGACGCAATGAACATCGCAATATCAAACGAGATATCGCTTGCCAGCTTTGAACATCTAGTTTCCCCGGCGGATCTCCCGGCGGGCCCAGGATCCCTTGCGAGAGAAACTGCGACAGAAAACAAAACCCCGGCCTTCCCATCCAGCTTCGACTTTGAGGCGCAAGCAGATCAGGGAACTGGCGATGGCTCGAGCTTAGTTTGAGATCGACGTCGACGCACATCTACTGTGCGCAGATGTGTCAATGCAGATGCACAGCAGCATGTTATACCGCAGGATCGTCAATGCTGAGAATGACGGTGAGGATCCGGTACTTTAGCATTTGCGTTGCACTAGGGTACGAATTCTGCGGCAACGTCCCGCTTGAAGCACCGTCCACACTACTGCGCACCCTTAGTACACATACTACTGCCTCGAAGCTCCTGGATACGCGTATCGTGCCAATAGGGCTTTACCAAAGCAACAGTCTTTCTTCCCCGCTTGAGCTCGATGACTTGAAGGCTCCGCGCGGAAACGTGCCGAAACATAAGTTTCAGCAAAGCCATTGGAAATGACGTTGAACATCATAGTCCCTTCGGACCAAAGCACATCGGCCGAAATTGCAGAGCAAGATAACTGATGTCTGGGCGCAACATCTCGTGTCGTTGGTGCTCACAGACCCACGTGAGTATTGACACAAAGAGCCGAGAGCGTTAGCCGCGTCCTTCGGACGGAGCTTGGTGGCCAAAGCAGAACCGTCGGTCTCCCCACATCACTGCTGATCGGCTGTAGCCTCCCCCCTGTTGTCACTCCAAGCTTCTGTCTGGCACGGCGAGGAATTCGGCGGCTAATGCTGAAGGGGAGGAGGCTCAAGAATATGGATTCTGGTCGGGGCAAGTATGCTACTGTGCCGGCGGCGAAGCACTGTGCATCTCCCCCGTGGGTGCTCCTGAGGCCCTGAGCAGCTATACTGGAGCCTGAATGGATTCGGATCGATCTTGAGCTGGTGCTCGATGGAAGGCCCATGCTGAATTCATGGCGCACATCAAATCCTGAACTTGGTTCATGGCTGATATGATCTAGTTGTTTGACAAGTGCACTAGTCTGCACCGAAGCTTTGATACTGACTGAGCTTACGGCTGCCGTTCGTGACGATTACTCCTTGTACCCTGGACGACTTCGCTATCGTACGGCAGGGACACAAGATAAGCCACGAGGGACCAAGAGCCGACGGTCTCAAGCAGGGCTTGGTGGTGATGCTGTTCAGAGCAGGATTTCAAAGTCTCCCTCATTCTTAGTCGTGATGTTCACCTTCGGGCCCTGGATCTTTGGCCGGACGGTTTGTCCACTTTCGTCCACCAGGATGTAGCCTTGGGACCGTACAGTATGTACATGCATGCGGACTCCACCTTTGACCGTACGACTTTCCAACCTGATTTGCCTACAGAAGTACCGTGGTCCCGACACTGAGTCCTGGGCAATTATGTCAGCGATTGTCCAGTAACGATTGAATGTCAATGCCGCCGTGCACCGCTTGCACCAACAGAGCACAAGGCCGACCGTCTGCGCCGTACAGGCACAGGATCGATGGAGTGGGATCACCATCAGACCTGACTCTCGCTTGATGATCGTTACTCTATTGGACGTCGCTTACCAGCGAACCTGTCAAAGTCACCAATACCATGGCCGGCAGACATGGCAGACAGGCAAAGCTCTGCTCTGCTTGACAGCTCGTTTCTGCACGAGACCGGATATACCAAGGCGCCTCGGATAGAGTTGTCGACATTTGGCAACATGATGGGAGACATTGCATCAGAATAGTGGGCAGCGTGGCCTCAGTGTGCACTGGGCTGCATTGCGAATTCCGGACTTGTACCGGCTGCAGAGTACTTAAGATGATGTGATTTTGCAACTCAGCTTCGGTGGCTTTGGGAATCTGCTATCTGCAAACTTCAGCATAGCTCTTGCAACGGAAATCTTGGAATAGCATGGCAGCGACAACCCCAACACCTGACCCCATGGGGTTCTTGGCTTCCGAACGTTTCGACTTCATTATTGTGGGCGGCGGCACTTCCGGTCTGGTAGTCGCATCTCGTCTTAGTGAAGACCCCAAGGTAAACGTGCTGGTGCTAGAAGCCGGTCCGGATCGGCTCGATGATCCTCGTATCACCACCCCCGGCTTTGCTCCTCAGACGTACAATAATCCCGACTTCGACTGGCGGTTTATGAGCACCCCACAGGTAAGCACCTTCTTCCTCAACCCCTGCAGTATATCTGACTGCAATCTAGGAACACTTGGATGGCCGCCAAATAGCTCAACCCAAAGGCCGCATTCTTGGTGGCTCCACGGCCATAAACCTGGGCATGGCGATCTACCCGTCCAAATCCGGCGTCAATGCCTGGGAACAGCTTGGAAACCCAGGTTGGGGCTGGGATTCGTTCTCGCCCTATCTCAAGAAGTTCCACACCCTGACGTTGCCCTCGGCGAAGACTCAAGAAGAACTAGCCTTAGGCTACGTGAAAGGGAATGATCATGGCACGAATGGGCCCATTCAGCTCTCCTTTGGAGAAATGGATGTCTATACGCCATTCAACAGCGCGTGGCCAAGGACTTTCTCCACCCTAGGTCACAACTTGACGGGAGATCCAATTTCTGGCGTGGCTAACGGCGCCTTCCAAAACCCAGGTGTGGTTGATCCTGTATCAAAGAAGCGAAGCCATGCAGGTTCAACATATTACAATACGGAGGTTGGCGCTCGGCCCAATCTCTTCGTCGTGACTGAGGTTCTAGTTGAGAAAATCCTCATTCAGAATAATAATGGTGCTTTATCCGCTACCGGAGTCCAAATAACAACAAAAGATGGCAGCAAAAGAGAGGTCTTGGCCACTAAAGAGGTAGTCATAGCCGCCGGCACAATCAAAGCCCCACAGCTCCTTGAGCTCTCGGGAATCGGGAGCAAAGCGCTGCTGAGCCAGCATGGCATCGAGACTCTGGTTGACAACCCCAACGTCGGCGAGAATTTTCAGGACCATGGATATGTACCATTTAGTTGGGAGATCGCTGATGATCAGCTCAGCGGCGATTCCTTGCGCGACCCAAACATTGCTGCGGCGGCAACGAGCGCTTATATGCAAGCTGGTGCCGGTCCTTTCTCTGGAGTTCCGATCGCGTCATCTTTCATGCCTCTGACAGACCTTTCAGACGCCGAACGCACTGAGTTGTTAGCCAAATATCTCGATGCATCTGACTACAAGAGCGTTCCGTCTCAAGACCAACAGTTTGGTCTTTTGCGAGACATATTAAATGATCCAAACGACGCATCGGGTCAATATACTATGGCGCCCTTCCAGATTGTGCCGCGAGATGGACCACACCTGGATAAGATTTATGGGATGGGAAAGGAGGGCAACTACATAAGTATTGTTTCGGTCCTCAACCACCCGTACTCCCGGGGACATTGCCACATCGGTTCTGCGGATCCTACTGCGCACCCTGTTGTCGACCCAAGATACTTCTCCCACCCTCTTGATCTGGAATTACACGCACGGCATACGCAATACTTGGAGACCCTTGCGGCCACGGAGCCCATGGCATCGCTATTGAAGAAAGATGGGCGAAGGATCCACTTCCACAAGAAGGTCGAAACCCTCGACGAGGCTAGGCAGGTGACGAAAGAGACTTTTATTTCACATTATCATGTCGTCGGAACTTGTGCGATGCTGCCGGAGAAGATTGGCGGGGTGGTGAATGAGAGGCTGCAGGTGTACGGCGTTTCCAAGCTCAGGATCGTCGATGCCAGCGTCATCCCCTTGATCCCTCGAGGCAACATCCAGGCTACGGTTTATGCCATGGCCGAGAAGGCCGCGGATATCATCAAGGAAGATTATGCCCTGGCGCAAAGAGGAGGTCAGAATTTTATAGCTTAGAGGCAGGAATTCATAGCTGTCAATGTCATGATATACTGCCATTCCCGCGAGAGTTTTCCATCGTGCCCAATCAAACCTCCCTTTACATATGCTTGATGTTCCTTGAAACACTTCTATGCCGATCCCCTGTGTAGCGCGGTGTGGAAGATCGTGCCCAGGTGCGAAATTGGTATGTTTTGGATCTGGGCTCCAATCACGAAGATAGGCTTTTTAGCTTTCTTTGGATTGTTGGAATTTCTTCATCTACCACAATCAGTTAGGCTTCTGTAGCACTCTCACTCTGGCTTCCTACACAAATCTTTTCTGGGGGATTCGGACTTGCTTGATTACTGGCGATAATGGATCGCCATTGGCTTGATGAGAGAGATTTCTTGGATTATGTGCCATTTCTTCGACGACCAATCATACAAGTGGTTGGCTCTTGGTAAATCCTTGCTCTTTATGATGGCTCTCTCTTCTCGACCCAATAGTGCTGTCTGCTGGTGGTGGCTGACGGCTTCCCCACAATCTCTATTTTGGTCGATAGGATGCCTGCACGAACTATAGTAGGGTTGAGTTATGAAAGTAGTCGATTGCGTATGGCTTTCTTCTTTCCAATGCCCGTTCCCGTCATGTAACATAGCTGCTAGCTCAGAGAGGACATTCTCCAGGTTTCGCGTTACCTAGGCTGGGCAGCTCACCACCGTGACGTTGTTAGTGTCGTAGTGCAGCCTTGGGACAAACTTGACAGCAAGCACGGCCGTCCGTCAATTCAGGCTCTATCTGTACCCCGTAGCATAGCCCTAGTATTATCTAGCGATCGTGCATTGTTGGGGAATAAGCTACTCCTGCCACGGTTGCAGGCCTGCTGTCATTCCAGGTTCATCACACTCCGGTACACGCTTCGCATCTAGATCAAGCCTTCTCAGTAGCGACCATAGTCACTGGTAGCTGAGGGTGCGGCAGTGCGACCACGAAGACCTGCTGACAACGCAGAGGCTGGTATGTGACGTGGCAAGGCTCAACTGCTTCAACACAGCGCCTATCACTTTGAAGTGCTCTTCATGTGTGCTGATCGCCAGTCGAGTGCTTTCCTACGAAGTACGTCCAGATCAGCCGCTGATGCCGGTCGTTTGTGCAGTATAGTAGCAGATACGAGGACTATTCCAAGCGCGGCAATGTCATCATTAGTTCGATAATTGTTGGTAGCCTTGGACAGATACTGGACAAATGACAAGCCGTACCTGACTTCGTCTTACCATGGAAGAGGGTGGGAAGCTGCGGCCCCTCCAGCATCGAACTAGGCGACGGATCTCCAGCCGATCTGCCTAAGCTGCAGCGGTATCACGTAGGTGGGCACCGCACGATGGTTGAGAAGTTTCCCAGCCGGATGGGTCATCTATTCCCAGCGTGAAGCATCTCCAACGTCATTTCGTGGCTTGTTTCAAGGGTGGCAAGCCCGTTTGCTGAAGACTTGGAGCCGAAGTTAAATTGGGAGGTCGCTAGCTGCCCGGGTTCGTCACGTCCTGCGATCCCTCCATGGAACGCTTTCTTCTTCTCACTCTGTACAATCCAGCCAAGCAAGCCCTGCCAGCCATGCGCGCATGTTCGCTCGACCAAGCTGCACGCCTCAAGGAATTACCCTGCCACGCTGTCCAGCACGTCGCAGGGCAAGGCACATCGCATCCCTGACGTATGCAAGACCTGCAGTACCGCGCACAGCAGGGCAGTGCCCTTCACGCAGGTACCGAGTTGGACCCTACAGCCAGGGAAGCAAACCAGATATAAGGACGACTCCACAAAATCGAGGGGGCTGGTCGGCCTTACAGAACCCCACGAGCTGGAGTTACATCGCTCGCGGGAATGTGCACCATGCCCTCACGCCCTTACAGCTCTTGAAACGAATCAAGAGGCATCACAACCCTCACCGCTGTTATGCCGCCGAGCTGGGCGGCTGAAATTCTGGCGCTGGACAAGTACATATACGGTCTGGTCGACCGACCTGGACTGTTCAGAAGTTCTTGCGTCTTTTCGTGCGAGCGCGTTCTCAGAGTCCGGAGCGGTCCTGCAACAAGTTACGAAGCTGTCGTGAGCTTCGTCGAGCCTTTAATCCAGTTTTAACTTCAATATCGTCGCGAGAAAAGAAAAAACGACACTAGTCTCACGATGTATCTACAACGCTCCAGCTGTGTATTCCCACACTTGATTACCGTCTATGGACTACCATCAATAACCAAAAGACCCGCCTTACTGGGACCCTCTTGGGAGACCGATTATATGCGCCGCGGACCCGAACAGTAAAGACCTTCCCTCCATGGACCACTACGCACACAAATGAAACGCGAAGCTTTTAAGTCCTGCACACCTCCCAACACACACTGGTAGAAAAGTACAACCTGATCCAGCCCAAAAACAACCAATATATGCCAAGGTATCTTCAACGACTATATTATGCACTCTCACCGGACAGCGAAAATCTGCTACTTCGCCTCTTGATTTTCGGGCCACAGAGGTCCTCCGCCTTCCGCTTCATGGCTTTATGCGTGTTATCGGGGGTCACCTTCTCTTCCCATACGGGACTCGGAGGCATGGACGTGCCAATGGTGGAAGCATCCGTCAAACTGGAGGATCGACGGCGTCTGCCTCGTACGTCCTCAATCAAATGCTGCTCTCCAACGCTGCGTTCTTGTTGGTATCTCTCCATGCTTCTAATAGCGTTAGAGTAGGCCAAAGCAGCGGCTTCGTCAGGTGCTCGAGGATGTACGCCTCTGGCATCTCTGAGAACCCGTCGGAGGATCTTTCCTGCCGGATTCCGAGGGATACGATCGACAAACTTTACGTCCTCGACGCCCTTGTATCGCGCCAGTCTCTCTCGCAGGAAAGACTTGACCTCGTCTTTTTGTAGATTAGAGCCTGCCCTCCGGACGACAAATCCTTGTGGCTCCTCGCCTAGTCCGTCACGAGAAGCCATTCCGATTACGGCAGCATCCATGATGGCAGGATGTTCAAGCAGAGCGGCTTCGATCTCCGCGGGGCTCACTTGCCAACCACGAACTTTGATTAAGTCTTTCGTTCTGTCGATGACGTACCATTTGCCGTTCCTGACATATCCTACGTCTCCGCTCTTTACCCAGCCATCATCAGAGAAGGCCTCCGACGTAGCCTTGGGATTGTTGAGATAGCCTTTCATAGGATGTGGTGAGCGGATATGAATCTCGCCTCTCATGCCGTCCTTTTTGACAATGGTGCCGTTATGATCAACCAGTCTAGGCTCGTCAGCATTGGTTGTGAAGCTGTCAGATCTTGTGCTTACCTGAACTTGGTTCCTGGCAAAGGCTTTCCGACGCTTCCACTCTGATCCTTCTTTCTATCCTGCCAAGTAGATGCCCATCCAGCTTCCGTCATGCCATAGACCTGCAAGATCCTCGCATCCGGGTGTAGCTTCTCGTAAAGCTGTTGCTGCATGCCATCCGTGGCACATGATCCACCAACGTGGATGGATCGGAGTGAATGCAAAGATTGGGTGTGGTCCGACTTGGATAACGACATCAAAATTGGTGGCACGACGGTTGTCATTGAGATGCTGAATTTGTCCACGGCGTTCATAAACCCCTCCTGCTCATATCGTGGCATGATATAACAAGGAGCGCCTTGCCTTAGTGGAAAAGCGTGCTGGTTTGGGATGGTCAAGACGTGGAATGGCGGGATCGCAATCAGCTGAGATTTCTATACAATGTCAGAACCAGAAACCAGCCGAACGTGATTTTGTAGGCTCACCTTTGCCGGAATTGCTATTACGTGACCAATAACCTGAGCTTGGGAGACCATGTACGAGTGTGTAATTATGGCAGCTTTTGGCAAACCAGAAGTACCGCTCGTGCTGACGTAGGCGGCGGGGGTGTTTGCAGCATCAAACCCGCGAAGCCAGTCCTTTTCACCACTTTGGAGAAGTTTTTCCCAAGATTGATGACCTTTGGCAATCTCTTCACCGTGGAGATTTAGCACGAAGATTCGAGAAAGAGGAAGGCCACATTCGCCCGCCGCTTCAATGGCAACCTGAAGAGTCTTTGGTCCAGTGAGCAGATACTTTGCATCGGTGATGCGTAAATGGTGTGCAAGTTCATATGGGGTGTAACCCGGGTTTGCACCAGTGAAGCAACCTCCGGAGCCAATAATGCCTAGATAAAGCGTGGTGTAGTAGATCTAATATCGAGGTCAGCTTCGATCGCGCGGTAGCCGTCCGTTGGGGTTAGCATACATCGTTGAAATTGAGCACGCAGACCGTATCTCCTTTTGCCAGTCCTTGCTGCTGCAACCCATTCACCAGCTGTCTGACGAGCGTTCGCACAGTCCTGGAAGATAAGGAGCGCTCGGGGCTAGAAGCATCGATGTACAGCTACAGAAGTCAGCCGGGCTCTGCAGCGTCGTGAGATCCTGAACATGCCGGCTTATCCTGATCGTACCTCTTCGCCCGGGCGAACGTCCACGACACGATATCCATATCGGCTGCAGTTGCGAGGATTTCCTTTTTGTCGCAGCAGTACCCGGCGTGGGAATTCCTGGAGCTGATGTGGAGATTGTGTTTTGAAATGGGACGAAGGTTTGGGCCTTGGAATTGGACAACAGCGTTAGACTTTCATTCGCCCTTGGGCACGTGAAGGAGAGGTTGAAGTGAAGGCGAGGTTCGGGTTAATAAGTGCTCTAGGATCTTCACCTCGTCGTGTGCCGCTCTGGCTCTGTTAATATATTGCATGAGCTCATTCGCAAGCAGGCTCAACTTCCCGAAGTCTCAGGGTTTATAAAAAAAGGATTCGTCCGCGGTAGCATACTCAAGCTGGAAGTCAAGCTATACAAGGTTCTTTTTCTTCTTCACGTTCCTGATGTACGCAAGGGAGGTCTGGCTAGTGGAGTGACTAGCAGGGCATCGTCATTGTTAAATTGTTATGTGACAAGGACACGCTTGCCTTATGGGCCTTCTCGAAGATCATCCGATAGCCACGGCAGCTTCCAGGTCTGTACTCAGCTCGGGAGCTTCCCATCCCAGTTTCCAGGTCCCACTCGGTCGGCTTGTGTAATGACAGAAAGTCACCGTGAGAAGTCTGTGTCATGCCTCTAATACGACAGCCAATAAATTAAATGTCTCAGCATGATTTCTTTTTGCGGAACTGGATTTTCTGTATGGCAAGGCAGCCTCAGCACCATCGATCGGTGTCCTTGCAGCATCTACCGTAGTGAGGTGACTCCAGAGCCAAGCAGGTTGAACGTGCTGGGAGTGCTTGCAGTCAGCGTACCTGGCAGCGTGACCCTGGTCAGCATCACACCCGCGCACCCGTCTGAATCGGTAGCACTCAGGCTGCGACTCACACGAGGACGACGTGAATCATCCGCGATGGGCGAATGGGCGGGGGCAAAGCCACGCCGGCGCCGCGGAGGACAGCCAAGTCGCGCGTGTTCCTTTCTTTTGCCATTGTTGCGTTGCTTTGTCCATGGTGGTTTCGTTCGCACGCACATTCCCCGGCGACGAAAGCGTCCTTTGCTTTCCTTTCCTTTGCTGTGCTGTGCTGTGCTGTGCTGTGCTTTGCTTTGCTTTCCTTCGGGCAGCGCGCAGTCTGGCAGCGCTTGACGTTGGAGTAGCTTTCTACCGTCCCGGCACCGCATTCAGGACATAGCGTCCGTTTTTGGGGGAGGGCCTGGCGTGTGGAGGAGCGCGTATAGCCTGTCGACCCCCTTCGGCCAGCTAAACCCTGTCCTGGCCTGGCCGCTACGGTCCGGATCCGCGTTCCCTAAACCTTCCCGCTGGTAGCGAGCTGCCAATGTGGACGGGGATTTGCAATCGATGTGCAGATGTGCACCAGGGTTGCTCTGCTTTCGGTCCCTTTCCTTTTGCTTTCCACCGCGCTCGCGCTCTCCTTCTCCTTCTCCTTCTCCTTCTCCTTCGCCCTCCGGCTCCTACGCCCTCCTGCTCACTCGCCCCCGACCCCTCCTCCATCCAGGCCTCCCTCGTGAGGTCTCGGCGGTGCGTCATGCTGGTGCGGACGCCGGGGTGGCCGCCACTGCTTGCGGCCAACGTCCAGCAGCAGCGTGATTTGAGTATTCGAGGGATCGGCCTCGCTTCAGCGGTGATCAGTGACAGGCCTGAGGTTCTGGTCGTTGGTACCTTGTTTCGAATAGAAGCTGTAGAGGGTGTGACCAGTCGTCTGTCACTTCTGCGCGGGAGCGACCTGATTGCGGGAAGATCTAAGCCACGAAGTGCTGGTACTTGATCGCCGCGCTGGACTTTCGCCCTCAATGGCGTGTCGAGGTGCGACGACGGCCGGGCCCCGGAATGGCAGCGAGCTCTCAAAGCGAACAAGCAGGCCGGTACATCGTACGCTAAAGCGCCTTTGATGGAACTCTGTTTCCGCCGCCAGCCCATGGCCTGAGGGGCGGCGTGGAGGCATATGCAAGGATGCCCGCGCGCTGCACTCTCTGAGAAACAGAAATATGCACCATCCAGCAGTCTACTGCAAGGCGCAAGATACCCGCGCCAGGCATGTTGATTAACCGGTCAGGATTGCCTGTCTGGGCCGGACATGATTTCAGACCGACTCAGAAATCGGTTGGAATCCCTCGGACCCAAATTGCATTGCTGTGCATGCTTTGGACCAGCATACCGGCGTATTCCAGTTTTGCTCGGTTTGCGAATTCCAATTTCCCTCTTCCAGCGATTCCAATTTCCAGGGGATGGCGAGCGACTCGGGCCTGGTATGAGTAGGTTGCACCGGTCTCGCTTCATCGTCTCAATTGTCCGCTGCACTTCCCCTTCACACGTTGGACCTTTCATCTTCTTATGTACCGTACAGCGTCGTGCAGTGAAGCCGCCTGAGCTGCACCCACGTTACACACCACGGTCGACGTTGAGGAAAGCCAGAAATGCCCTGATTGGGAATCTCCTGCTCCGTCCAAATCCAGATTGTCGGATGATTGAGGCGATCCTTTGACCCGTCCGCCCGCCCTCGCTCCGACCACATCTGACTTCAAGACCTCCTCCTGGTCCCTCTTTTGCTACCGTCCCCTGCAGTTCTCGTCTCATCATACCTTTCCCTCCTCCTGGGATCCGGATGGGGCAGCGATCAATCTAATTGCCTTCCACTTATTCTCCATTTCGTCTTTCTCTCCGACGGCTATCTGCAGCTATCGAATCATTCCCTGGGGTTCACTTCCTTCCAGGATGGCTCTCTCCGACGACACACCAACTCGGCTGCCGAGGGTGAACACCATTACTTTTCCATCACCACCGTCCTTCCATTCTCTACCAGCATCCACCTCTCTTCTGGACGATTGTATGATGACTATCGGATATCGAGTGTCGCAGGAATCGGAGAATTCTCGCTCCCAGTCCAAGGCGGGATCACTGAACATGTCTACTCACTCGACTCACTCCGCTCATAGCTCTGTCTCATCGTCGAGAGACACTGAGCCCAAGGAGAGTTCGGAAATCCCAGCTCGAGATGAATCTGTTGCCAGCATGACCTCACACTCTCGCAGCAGCTCGCTCTCCAGCAAGCAAAGCAAGGCGAGTATTGTCATCAGCAAGCTCCCAGCGACGGATTCTGGAATCTTCTTGCCTTTATCACCAGCTCTGGACAAGCATCCAATGCACTTTTCGCACTCCAACCTTTCCATCCCGATCCCTCAGGAGAGCGCGCCTGTGGATTTGGAGAAAAACTCCGATGCACCGCTTCCAGAGAAGAGAAAGAATCGTATGCTCCGTCATGCTAGACACACTTTTCTCAATGTCTATCGTCGTCTCTTCTCGCTGGTCTTCATTGCAAATCTGGCCGGTCTGGCAGGCCTGTTGTCGAAAAACCAACAGTGGAGAACTTCGCCTCCGCTATCTGACTTCGCGACCGCCGCAGCTGCCAACATCCTCGTGGCACTGTTGATAAGACAAGACTATATTGTCAACTGCCTCTTCAAACTCACGTGGTTCATTCCTCTTTCAGCACCACTGAGGATTCGCCGGATCCTTGCAAAGATCTACGAGTACGGTGGTGTGCATTCGGGCGCGGCGGTCAGCTCGGTCGTCTGGTTCTCCCTGCTGACGGGCTTCCTGACCAACGAGTTCGCAACTGGTCATATCTCTCCCGATCCAGAGGCCATAATTGCATTCAGTTACGTCCTCTTCATCTTGCTGGTGGCCCTGTGCATCACGGCCTATCCACGTTTCCGCTTCTCGTCGCATAACACGTTCGAGAACGTTCATCGCCTGGGGGGATGGTTCGCCCTGGGAATCTTCTGGGTCGAGATCGTACTCTTTGCACGAACACAGCAATCCGCAACGAAGGGAAATCTGGGACTGCTCCTGATCAAGCTTCCAGCATTCTGGTGTCTCCTCATTGCTTCCCTGCACACCATCGCACCATGGGTTCGATTGCACAAGATGCCGGTACAAGCAGAGAAGCTGTCCGACCATGCAATCCGTCTTCACTTCACGGAGCGCGTTCCTCTCTTCGTCGGGCTTCGTATTAGCGATGCGCCTCTCAAGGAATGGCATTCCTTTGCGTGCATTCCCTCGCGCGACGGCGGAGCCAGCGGCGGCAGTGTACTCATTAGCTCCGCCGGCGACTGGACACGCAAAACCATCGCAAACCCACAGCCCTATTACTGGGTCAAAGGTATTCCTGTAACAGGCGTGCTATGCATGGCGCAGATCTTCCGACGCGTTGTGATCGTCACGACGGGCTCTGGTATCGGCCCTTGTCTTGGGGTTATGCAGGACATCCCGCAGACTTCGTGTCGTGTCATCTGGAGCACCCCGGCCCCGTTGAAGACATACGGCCAGGCAATCTGCGATGCGGTTAGCATGGTAGATGAGCGTGCCCTTGTGTGGGATACAAAGGAGCGGGGCCGGCCGGACTTGGTCGAGCTTGCGTGGCGGTTGTATAAAGATTCCGATGCGGAGGCCGTCTTTGTTATCAGCAACCCGAAATTGACGCGGAAGGTCGTCTACGGGATGGAAGCCAGAGGCATTCCTGCCTTTGGGCCGATTTGGGATTCATAGTCTGGGACATTCTACCCGGCAATTCTTTTGTTTTAAAGTTTGTTTTGGTGGGGAGGGCTTTTTATTTACTTCATTCCCTCCTCCTCATTCTGGCCTTAGTCTCCTT
The DNA here is from genome assembly GCA_003369635.1 of Coleophoma crateriformis. NCBI lineage: Eukaryota > Fungi > Ascomycota > Leotiomycetes > Helotiales > Dermateaceae > Coleophoma > Coleophoma crateriformis. Next base: position 216,078 of record PDLN01000011.1, read on the forward strand.
TAAGTTTTATTTCCTTTGTCCTTGAGTGAGCTTTCTTTCCTTCTGTCCTTTTCTCCTTTGCCTTTTGGTTTTTTTTGTATTCTGGTCGAGGATTCTTGAAAATTTTAGCTGAAAAAAATACCCCAGACTAGTAGGTGTAAAAGTGGGAGCTTCTTCGTTGAAAAGTTGGGGTATTACTTGATTGTTTTGATAACAACTAGGGGGATTGGATGAGAGATGTGTACATGCTTGTATGAACGTAGATACCGCACGGGGAAAACTAAGATTGAGAACAAGTCTATAATGCTATATTGGAGAAAATCAAGTCTTTGTACTACATTTCGTCCCTGTCTCATACCACTTTTGATGCATCAGTCATTTCCATGCTACACTGCTGAAGATAGCTACATCCATCAGCTACTACGACCGTCTAGTATCAGCTTGTTAGATGCCGCAAGAGGACGGCTTTCAAAGTTTCAGACGGATATCGCCTGATATAAAGATGATTAGCATTATTACGATTGATATTGGATCAACACTCTGTAATCACATAGGTCACCTAATGAACTCATAGCTACCCATACCATTTCCTGTATACTTTGCCTAAGGCTTGAGTTATTCATGTATTTAATCAGCTCAGAAGAGCTCTGTTTTGAGCTCTTCAGGCTATTGTAATTCCTTAGTTCTTAATACTAGGTTTAAGTCTCACACAAAGTTATCTGCCATAGGGCGCGCCTCGCTAAGCGAAACGCCGCATATAGCTCCAGTGAGAAATAAGAATCTATAGAGAAAGGTCAGCCTTATCATGTCCTCGAAATGCGCCAACGAGATGTATGTACTTGAGTTAATTCCCCTCCACAATTTACATACTCGAGGGCCTTCTCTGCATTGGGGTGTGTGCTCACTACTTCCGGACTCAACTCTCACGGTGTCTCCTTAGGGAAATCCTTGGCATATTAGTCTTTCACAGGTTCCTGCGCTGGTTTCGGAGCGGGATGGGAGGGGCCTGGAACGGCCTGAAGAACACTGACGGTACTTGCTTTGTTTATATGCTGCCTTGTGGATCCCATTGTGCTGATTGCGTCAAGCAGAAGTCGAGCTTTACGTGGCGGATATCGAAATAGGTTGCCTGAATTGCGAGCCCACCTAACAACCTCTTCCTCGAAACGGTCTCTTCGCTAATTCTAGGTCTACAATCGTGCACATTTTGCTGCTAAGTCCGTGGTTCGAGGTCCTCTCCTATCGCCGACGGAGACTGATACCATGTGATAGGGGGGCCTGTGATCTCAACGGTTTTTTTCATCTTTGCATCTGCTCTGAAATTCTCATCTGAAGAAAAGATTAGGTCTAGCTGAATATTGTTAGAGACAAGTCGCATAAACCGTTTAAACATATGCGTTCAAGAATGCTGTCGACGTCCTAGAAGCCATGCCTCCTAGTGCAAATTGGGACATTACTACGAAATTCAAGACGTGTTATTCTCTTATAGTCCAAGAAATATGCATATCCCATTTTCTATCCTGCTTTCAGAAGACGTACCCCTCCACCTTTTTACCACAGCGCAAAGGAAGAAGTTAAGCGAGCGGTTTCTTGACAAACTTCGATGGACGTTCCCGCAACCGCCACAGCAATGAGGGGTTCATATCATGAACCAGCGAATGCGTGGCCCCCATCGAAGAAAAGACTGCTTCGCTTGTAAAGTATGGGGACGGACCAAAGCTGCAGAAATTGAGGCTACCAAGATTCAGAATCCCTCCATTCCCTGCTCGCTTAGTATGTGCACTGAAGTACAACAGAATCTACAAATCACCTTCCCAATCACTCATTTCGTCTAACTCTCTTTCTCTTCAAACCCCTCTTCCCCACCAATTTTGCTTTCCTCTTTTCTAAATCTCTCCTTCGTCTAAATATGCGTCCCATCCAACAACCTCTCCTCTCCCTTTTGTCCCAGCCGCCCCAACCCTCCACTGAAAAGCGTACAACATCCCTGTATCAAGTACACCCACCGACCAGATCCACAACCCTAGCAAGAAAGGTGCTCACAGGGCCAGTGTAGCGTGAGATGCGCGAGCAACAGCGAGGGAGGACGCCCACACAAAACTTAGATGAGTGAAGATGTGAGGGGGGAGGGAAAGGATTCTGATTCCCCAGGCAAGACAAATAAGCGCGTCACATGAGGGACTAGCAAGCATCGACGACCGGTGCGGGTCTTCATGGTGGGGATGTGTTCCCAGGTAGCTGGCAGCAGGGCTAACCCGAGGCGCGAGGGAGGCCCGATGATGGCACAGAGTCTGAGTCCGTGGACGCGCGCGCGCGCGAAAACAAGTCGAACCGAGCGAGAAGATAGAAGACAATCTCATGTGCTCCCCAATCCTACAACCATGAGACACCCCTCCACCTCGAGAGACTGACACTCCACCGACGCAATCCCCACTAACGATTCAGCCCCTCACCCAGCATTCGCGCCTCCTCTCCTCCCTGTCCCTGGCCAGCGAGCCCCATCGCAGCTAGCACTGGTCCACTTCCCGCGATCTTGCTCAGCTGCGACGGCGCCATGGATGGCATGCTCGCCCAAGGTGTCGAGTGCGGCGCTGGAACCTATGGGTAAGTGGCGAGGACTATTGGTAGGGTTGGGCGGAATGGGTAAGAGACTTTGGGAATGCGCCGGATTAGCTTCGTCACATTGGCGGTGGGATGTGAGCTGTCAGGGCGCGGAGATGGACTAGGTTGCCGGCCGCACTCAGGAGGACGCACAATTTGGTGTTTGGCTTTTGGCGGGTATGGAAATTAATCTCAGGATTCAGAGAGCAAGTGGGATTCCTGTGAGGTGGTAGACTTTGATATGGGTGCTTCTGGAGCTGCTAGGGCTTTAAGACAATCTTGCTGGGTGCTACACCACGATGCATTTCAAACATCGAGGCACCTGACATCCCTTCCTGGTCATTGTATCCTAGAAGAAATACGATACAGAGTCCATCAACCCACGTTCCAGTGCAGATGATATGACCGATGACTAAAACCTTGCAAAACCCACCCTGCCTACCAAATCCGCCAAACGCCTGGCCTAAGTCAAGCGACGAGCATCCGGCGCGACCTTCCTTTCCATCAAATCGCCCCACGTAGCAACAAATGCATTCCCGAGAGCTGTTTTTCATAACCTTTTATCCTCGTCATCATTGGCATCTATTCGCAGTTATTTCCACCCTTGGTTGCCATGTAATTGTGTAAAGAATAGCGCATAAATGTGCTAAGACGACTCATCTCAGACGTCCGGTACTGGCACTTTCTCCTACACCAACAGCGTCGTCATCCTTATCTCGGCCCCTACCCACGCCACTTGCAGTTGTGCTGACACTTTCACTTCGACCCCGGCCGCTGGCTGACACACTAGCATCACTCTGTCTTCTGGTCCTCAGTGTACGCTCTAATTCTCTGATTTTTCGCTTCAGGGCTTCGTTCTCCCTCTTCACAGCCTCCAACTCGTTGCGATGATATGCAGTCTCTTCGTAGCGGCCTGTAGTAGTGACTTGTGTCATAGATTCTCTCCGGCTTGTTGAGTCAGGATTCGCATTTCCCGCTGTGGGGAGATTGGCATGACTAGCAGATAGATGTTGGGATATTCCAGGGCGTTGTGGATAGTAGTGGGGAAAGTGGTCGGGATGTTGGTAGGAACTTTGAGCAGAGCTGAAAGGCACCGGGCTTGACGCCCCTGACCGCCGCGAAGAAGTCATGGAATTCTGACGACTCATGCTCGTAGATTGAGGAATTGAATCGTGGCGGGGCAATATTCCTCTGCTGTGACGGTCAGCTGTTGTGGATGGAGCTGTACTGCCCGCAACACCCCCAACCGTGCTCAGGCTGGCCGAAGTGCCTGAAATGCTTCGCGTGCTCGTGCTTGAAGAAGAGCGATGGTGTCTTCGTTGTGCAGGAATGGGATGTGAAGGGCCGGAGACGAGGTGGTTGGTATCATTCTGGTCTGGCAAGCCAGTTGAAGTGGAGGAAGCATTCGACACAACCGAAGCATTCTGAGCAGCTCGTAGCATGGATAGTTCGCGAGTGAGACGATTGACCTACCACTGTTAGTATTATACTTTTATTGCCAGCCTCACACACTTACCACTGCCTCTTGCTCCTTCTCCAGCTGCAGATGTAAGTCGGCCGCTGTCAATGGTCGTGGGTGTCTCAGCGGGCCAGGACCGGTTCCCACCCCAGAGTTGTCACCACCCGTCGTCACAGTCGCCATGTTCGCAGGCAAGAAGCTGGGAGAGGCGAGAGGAGGAGAGGCGGCTTGGTTGACAGCAGATTGATTCGAAGGTAGGATGTTCAAGGAAGGCGAGAGAGGTAGGATTGGCGGGGCTGCTTGCGCGGATGTGCGTCTAGAGGGGTTTCGAGAGTTTCCAGTCCCTGGTAAGGGCTGCGGTGAAGATGCTAGGGGTCGAGGCGAGGGGGGAACTGAATTCAAGTCTGGAGCCATGGCGATGTATGTCTGACTGACTGTCTTGAAGCTTCGCGGTTACCTCACAACAGGAGTGATTCGCAAGGCAAGAAGGCGTTAACTATGAAGAAAGGGGCTGTTGGTTCCAAATTCAGCCTGATGTTTTCTTTCTTCTTCTCGAGCCGAAACGTTTGGACGCAAACAAATGAACGCTGGACTGATGTTTGGTTCACGTTTAGGAGGTGACAGGGACGCAGGATATCAGAGAGCAGCCAATGGGATGCAAACATGCCAAACCGACATCTGGACGCGAGACTGGCCGTCAGGTGACATCATATTAGCTAAAGGGGGTTCTAATCACGTGAATATGGCACTTCATCCACTATATTTTCAGCCTTATCGGTAAGGCTTTAAATCCCTATCAGATCATCATCATCGGCCACCAGCAGTCCGGACGGGCTGTGATGTCATGGAAATATGAGATAATGAGGAGGGGTGGTGGGGCCTATTAAGCACTTCTTGCACCTGCTCAACAAGCCATTGTTGCTCCTCCTGCTATAAAGTATCCTCTGGCTTTTCCAATCCAATTCATCTTCAGCTCAATCCTCAACTTTCATCTTCAAAAAGGTACGCATCTATCTCTCAACTACTTCCAATCTCCCTTACCAATTGCATCTTTCCCATATCTTCTTCTGCCTAGAAATCCTTCATGTATCATCAATCAATGTGATGGAAGCTAACTGTTCCCCAACAGCACTCCTCAACGCAAACCTAATCAAACATTCACTATGTCTTCCCAAGAAGGTCGTCAATCCCCACCACCCGAGACTCAGTCCGGAAAGCAACTCCAAGACCCCCCATCGGACGGTCACGGTGTGAACGATTCGACCTCAAACAAGGAGACAAGCAAGTCACAACTGGATGTATGTAATATCTCTATTCCCTGGTCTGGCTCAGGATACGATGGGGTTGGTTCTTGTGATCGAGACTAACTTCCAAAACCAGGCCCTTTCTTCAAACCCAGGAGGTCCTTTGGATCAGCACATGAAGGACGTAACGAGCAAGACCGTCAACCATCCCGCAAATGCTAGTGACAAGTAAGAAGGCATGGTTCGGGTTGGAAACGTAGGGCGAAGGGCTGCTCATAGCTCGACATTTGTACAATAGGGTTTCTTTCCTTCGACGAGAGAGAAATACTGCCAAGTCTTCTTCATCGATAATGGCGAGGCATATGAAACAGAATCAAAATGATTTCACGATGACAAAACCTAAAACTTCCTCTTTTTGACTTTTTCCTTCCACTACTTGGGCTATTGGTTCTTGCAGTATATGACAAGTTCAGTGAGCCTTGGAGATACGGGTTGAACTGCTTTTACTGTGTCCCAAATCTGGTATATAAAAAAAAACGCAGCGTCGTATAACGTCATGAGATGAAACTCTTATTCACTTTCATTCATGGGATTCCAATTGTATCGGCGGTTGAATGAACGGCAAAACCAAGGCAAAGGTTGCGAGCGAAAGTGTATTGGTTTCTACCTCCTAAAAGGTTTTCGCAGTTACCAATGCGAGCAAAGGAACGCAGCGCAGCGCAGTGCAACAACAACTTCGCTATTTACAAAAGTCATCTTTAACAATCAATTCGTTGCCCTTTCACCGACCTAGTAAGCCAGTCTGACCTTACATATTCCCATCATTCCATTTTCCCATCCATCCGAAAGCAGCGCCAAGTAATCAAGCAAGAGTTGTCTTCTCAAGAGGAGCAACCTTTGCAGTTTCAGCAGTAGCAGCAACAGAATCAGTCGCAGAAGGGGCAGAGGTAGCTGAAAAAGCAAGAAGTCAAACGTTAGCATAAAACAACGCAAGTATAAATACACAAAAGAAAATGTCCATGTCCAGGTTAGCGATTCCAGACTCCAGTCTACTTTGAGCATCCAGAGCAGGCACATTTTCCAGATTCACAGGCACAGTTCTTGTCGTTACCGCCACACTTGCACTTGGTCTTGTCGGTGCCGGAAACAGCTTCGATCTCAGCCTTGGCGCAATTGTTGCAAGCACATTTTCCTGGGGCACAAGGACAGTCTTTCGTTGATCCACCACAGGAGCAAGTAGTCTTGCCGGTATGCTCAACCTGCATGGAGGATTTGGCGCAATCGCCACACGCACACTTCCCGGGCTCGCAAGGACAAGAAGCTGTTGATCCACCACAACCACACGTAGTCTTTCCAGTTGAACTGTCGACCTTCATGGAAGCCTTGGCACATCCACCGCATGCACACTTTCCGGGTTCACATGGACAGGTTTCCATTGAGCCCGCACAGTCGCAGGTCGTCTTTCCAGTGGCAGTGTCAACCTTCATCGATGCCTTGGGGCAGGATCCACATGAACACTTCCCTGGCATACATCCGCAGACTTTGGTGCTACCGCCACATCCACAAGTAGTCTTGTCCGATCCGGCCACTGGCTTGACGTCGGACTTGGAGCAACCACCACATGCACACTGACCGGCAGGGCAAGGACACTCTTTCTCCGCTCCGCCGCATTTGCACACGGTCCTGTTAGTTCCGGGGATCGTCTTCACGTCGGACTTGGCACAGCTTGAACAACTGCATGTTCCTGGGGCACAATCACACTTCTCCGAATTTGAACCACACTTACAAGAAAAGCTCTCCTGCTTCTTGAGATCTGCCAATCGTCGAGCTTCGGTGTGGATATCTTGAACCTGTCGGGAGGTTTGGGTGTAGAAGTTGACAAGTTTCTGACCAGTTGGGGTTCCTGCTGCCTTCTCGTAGTATGAAGTGAGACCAGTCAAGAGGTTGTTGGCCTTGGCCGTAACACCGTAGCTCTGGTCGACTGCCTTAGCCTTGTCGGTTGGATGATATTTAGCATCAATGTTCTTTAAGGTGTTGAGGAATCGAGTCGAGATACCGTGCTTGGAATCAAGGTCAATGGCACGCTGAGCGGCGGTATCACCAATGACGTATCCGTGAGCAAGATATTCAGCAATGATGCGGCTTCTAGGCTTCTCCTCTTGTGTGATATCGTCGCTGTCTCGCTCGGCGTTGGTGGTGAAGTGGCTGCCATCATCTTCGTTATCCCCCGTGGCGCTAGTTACCTTGACGTGGGTTGCACCAAGCTGGGTGTTATCAAGCAAGAGAGCTGTCTTTGCAGCAGTCTCCTTCTCGAAGGTGACGGTGGCATCTTGAGTTTCGCCGGCGGAGGTGATCTTGAGATCGGTGATCTTACCACTAAGGGAAGAAGGTTAGCTCAGCGGTAAATTTGGTTGCCCAACGCTAAAATCACCATCCGAGCATGGTGCGGGGTGGACGAATTCTTTCTTCTTGATCGCCTGAGCTCCTGGAGCACGCGATACTACGATGAGGCACGCCGAGACTTGGTCGAGGGGGGAGTGGAAGGTGAATATTGACTTACCAGAAGCTGAAGAAGTCTTTGACCTCCTTCTCGCCCGTCTGGGCAGAAATATTCTTGACGTGAACGGTGCTGGCCGACATTTTGAGGGATTTTGGATGAGAGTGGAGGTGGGTTGGTAGTAGATTCTGAGATGTAAGATTTGGGATGGAAGGAGGTGGAAGGAGGAAGGGGAGAAGATGCTTTTGTAGGGGGAAGTTAAAGTTGAGAAATGGTGGGAAAGTAGCGTGAAGCTGCTGCGAGGCAAGGTTTTGGCAGCAGCAGCAACAATGAGGGGCAATATGAAGCTCAAGTCCAATTGTGGCGCTGATGACGTACCCGTTTGAGTGCAGGGGAACACCACCCCAGCAGATCGGCAGCCAACGCTGCCAGTTCGCTGTGGCTAGAGCGACATCCTGCGACATCATGTGCTTTCTGTTCTGCTGCTTCGCCTTCCTTCCAACAGCATCTGGTGCCTTCGGGCGACTGCATCTTCAGCTTCCCGCTCCACTGCGGAGGAATTCCAGTTTCTTCTTCACATGCGAACCTCTCTCAGCTGGCCTACGAAGCATTGTACAAGACAGGTATCAAGCATGCATCCACCATGACGACTCTCCAGCGGCAGTGCAATCCTGCTTCAACCAACCCATGATGTAGGATAGAGTAGAACGTCCGTCTGCCTAGCTGCAAGAATGCCGCAGCCTCATCTCGGTCTGCCTTCGCCTCTCTTCATATATCTTGGCTCTCGTGGGGAAAACGGCCACGACACGTGATCTATAAGGCCAGTTCCTGCGGCTGAAGACCTCGAATCCAAGCCGGCGGTATCAAGACGTTCAGATAAGCTTAAGGACAGCGAGACGGGGAGCGTTAGTCTTCCGGCCCGAAGCATAGGGGGGATCTTCGCAGCATCTAAAGTACATGCCACTGCCCCTTTTCCTCCCTCCTTCCACCCTGATGGCTCGGTCGCTGTTAGCCCTGCCGCCGAAAACTTGCTCATTCCCAGCCTCGCGGTGCGTCGGCTGCGTGATCATCGAATTGACTTTCGAGGGGTGCGGATCATCTTGGGGCTGCTCTAATCTCTTTACGATGCACGGAGTGACTCAAGGGCTAGTGCGTATATCTTAACTCTGCTCCCTGCCATTGACGACACGCTGAAGGCTGATGGAAATTGATATTTCACACAATGTTCGTAACCTGCTTCTCTTCACTAACATAATTACTATTCCATGACTGGGAAGTTTTCTGGGCTTCAGGGGGTTTCGGGCCTTTGAGCCATGTGGAAGTGCTTTCAGGTCGTCCGTTTGGACTTCATTTTCCTCTCTATAAAACGCTCTCTGGCAAATGCACCGGACTTTGGGGCAGGCTGGCTTGCAACTTGAGTTCAGTGAGAGCACACGCATCAGAAAACGCAGTGGTAGGAAAGTCAAGCCGTCTACGTCGCATGTATCACTCTTCATGTCTTATTCTCTGTCGTTACTGTACTGCTTCGAGAACCTTGCTATCTTTCAGCAGGAGTCTGGACTTTTCCCGCAATAAGCTTTCCTTTATGCAAGTGCTTTCGACACTCTGAATAAGAATGTACCATGATCACAGCATGGCACGTTCGACTCCCGCAGCTTCAGTCATCCAAATATGGGATCCGACAAGCATAATGATCTTGACTGTTTGAGAGATCAAGGTGTTATCAGCTTCGTATTCGTGTTCAGAGGCCATTAGGCAAAACTGTTTTGTGTCAAGATACATTTTCCTTCCTAATCCTCATCAGGCTTTGGTTTCTTCCTTCTTTTGCAGCATATTAACCAGCAGTACAAGGTGAAGCTCTCCCAGATGGAAGCACAGCACCACTTTCGCTTGTATCAGTGATCATGGCGAATTGTTATTTTCTCTGCCGGGTCGGGAAGAAACAGCAATTAGCTGTTGCTGCTGTGTAGTGGGAAAATGATGATAAAGTGGATATTTACACGACTACACAGACGGCGGTTCCAACCCCCAAAAGCTCAATTTACCTTGAAGACTCATTTCTCAAGATCTCATAATTGGAGGTAACACCTATAGTGGGATCCGAATACTGGAGGCGATCTGGAGATTGGACGTGAAGTACAACGGGATATGCTCACGTGCTGCCAGCTATGGTGAGGGTCTACGAGGTGGTATAAGCTTGAGAAGTAAGATGGTATATTAGGCCTCTATACAACTGCCTGACATCGCAAGGAAAGAGGTGACTACCGACTGTGGATAATATCTTACTGATGTCGACAATATCGGGCGAAGATGATCCCAGATACGAGCCTCTCGGCTCGGCTCTCAGACAAGCGAAGCGGCATCAGCAGAAGCAGACCACACTCCTGTGACCTCACCAAACCAGCTTCGCTACTTCAACCTCAAAACCCTCTTTCTTTAGCAACCTGCAAATAACAACACTCTTCCGAACGCATTAAATGGCCTTTCCGGCCGGTCTGTCTCCTGTCGATCATTAGGCTTGTCCGAGCGAATGGATGTCATCCGGACTGACTGGAAGCTGCCGCATAACAAAAGCCGTTTGCAGACATGGTCATGTGTTGACTACCCCAGAACCCTGAGTTCGGAGAATTTTCTTCCCTTCTCGACTATCGAAGCCTGGTGTTTTCTTGATAGCGCGGCTGTTTAGAGGGCCTGCTATCTTGTGCCGTCATGCCGCATGGCAGATGCCGCTCGGCATTACCTCCAAATTCCGCATAGCCTGCCGACTGCACAACTCTCAAGTCCAGCCAACTGTTTCTTGAAAAATATGCCTGATGCACTCGCCAGCAGGATCGATTTGTTGCTTTGGGCTATTCTTGACTCTCGATTCTTGGCCGTTACATGATTGAATTTCCTGAACGGTGGCGAATGATACCTTGTGGAAAAGGTCTACCCTTCCATCAAGGCACCCGTGGCGAACAATTAAACACCACTCTTTGGTCAACAAAACAGGCATGCTAGATCCTTGAAAGAGAATAACGGCAGAGAGAGGATTCGGTGTTTGGTCCTTGGATTACTTGGATCACTCAGGTCGAGTATACGACCGAAGTTACGGGAGTGCCGCTAACTAGTATCCGTCGTACCGGTGTCAAGACTTAAGCGCACTGTCTGGATCCCCAAATTCCGGATTTAGGTTTGATGTAGTAAGTCCAGGCCATGCTACTCTCAAGGTTACTGTGGCTAATCCGGTCAAAACAAAATCAATAGTCGGGATTTGCTATGGAGCTCCCGTCCTGGCAGTAGAAAACCTTTCACACAATGATTCCTGGCCTGCTTTCGGCTGTGTCGAGACAACTTCAAGCATTCGTCCGGCCATTGCGGTCGTTGGAACTCGAGTTCTACGTCTCTTATGACTGTTTGCAGACCGACACTTCAGTTCCAGGAGAGTGCCCTCTAGACCATACTCGTGAGTGATCAGGATGTGGCGGGATCTTCAATTCGATGGAGTTGTATAAAGACATTCTGATTGTGCAACCAAATTTTCGTCATCATTTCCTCCTCATCCTTCACCAGCTCTTCACCAGGAGAACATTCGAGTAACGTTCTTCCCCTGAGAGCAACCTCTTCAAGATGTTGAACGTCAATACTGCCTTGGCGGGCCTGGTGCTTGCCTCCATTAGCCTCGTGCAGGCTGGAGAAGCTGTCAACGTTATCCTCCCTCGCCAGTCAACCAACCTGTCAGCTGTCTGCGGCCTTTGCCCAAGTTTTCCGGATGCCAATGCGTTGCCTGATAATATCAAAGCTCTCTCTGGCCAGCTTCAGAGTCAGCTTCAAGCCTTTCTTCAGAACGCTACTGCTACCAGCGCGTCCAGCAGCTTGACCAGGGCAAGTGGATCGACTTCCAGCTTGAGAGGATTTACGCCATCGATCTCGATTCCAACCTCTTCCCTATCCCTGCCAACACTCAATATCGGCTCTCTGCCAACCTCGTTGCCCACGATTGGCTCTCTTTCTTTGAGTACCCCAAAGGTCAGCTCAACTTCGGTGCCAATGTTACTTCCCATAATCAGCACTCCAACGCTCCCAAGCTTCTTGCTCTCCATTCCAACTCCATCGGCCCAGATTCCAAGCTTCTCACTAACCTTACCATCGATCCAGTTCCCTTCGGTCACTCCAACCTTCCCATCAATCCAACTACCATCAGTCTCTCCAACGTTCCCATCGATCCAGCTACCAAC